>OY720441.1:139859033-139865305 GCA_963082915.1 Dolichopus griseipennis
TATACCCTTTGGCTATATAGTCATACGGGTATAAAAATACATAAAACGTTAAATAATTAAATAAACTATATAAAAAATTATAATTTATATATTAAATAAAATTTTTTTTTTTTAAATTAAAAAACATAAAAATTTTTAAAGAACAAAGAAAATTGAGAAATTAATGTTCCTGTAAAATAACATCCAGTTAAATCAAATTATCCTGTTAAATCAAATGAATGTTCCTGTTATTGCAGCAAAATGTTTCCTGTGTTCCTGTGCATCTATAGTTATTTTCAAGTTATTTTCCAGTTTTTGCTGTTTGCCGTTTGCTGTCTATTAAGCTGTTCAACTTCTATCATCTTTTAAATATTCTCTAAGTCTTATAGGTACCCTCAAATTCATAAAGAGGAAGTACAAAAACAAATTGATGAAATGTTGGATAAAGGTATTATTAGGCCTAGCAGTTCCTCATATTCTGCTCCTGTCTGGATTGGCCCAAAGAAGGAGGACGCCAGTGGGACACAGAAATGGAGACTCCTCATTGACTATAGGAAATTAAATGAAAGTACCTTAGACGATAGGTACCCTATACCAAATATTGATGATATCTTAAGTAAATTGGGAAGATGCCAATATTATACTACGTTGGACCTTGCGAAAGGTTTCCATCAAATAGATATTGACGAATGCGACATTCACAAAACCGCGTTCACTGTTGAAAACGAACATTATGAATTTGTTCGAATGCCTTTTGGACTAAAAACAGCACCAGCTACTTTCCAAAGGTTAATGAATTATGTTCTAAAAGACTACATAAACAAAATTTGTTTGGTATATTTAGATGACATCATCATTTTCTCAGCATCTATTGAAGAACACATAGATTCATTGAATAAAATTTTTAAAAGGCTTGGAGAAGCTAAATTAATGATTCAACTAGACAAATCCGAATTCATGAAAAAAGAAATAGAATTTCTTGGTTACATTGTGACATTGGACGGAATAAGACCAAATCCTAAGAAAATTGAATGTGTCAAAAATGTTCCTATTCCCAAAACTCCAAGACAAATAAAATAATTTCTCGGACTATCAGGATACTACAGAAAATTTATTAAGGACTATTCCAAATTTGCAAAACCAATGACAAAATACTTTAAGAAAAATGTAAAACTAAAAATTGATAATCCTGAATATGTTCAGAGTTTTGAAACTCTTGAAAAACTACTCATAAATGAACCAATTCTTATTTATCCTGAATTTAACTAAACTTTTACTTTAAAGACAGACGCAAGTCAATTCGCTCTTGGTGCCGTACTATCACAAGACGGACGACCAGTATGTTACGCTAACCGCACTCTTAATGAGCATGAAGTACACTACAGTACAATAGAAAAAGAATTACTGGCAATAGTATGGGCTACAAAGTATTGTTGCCCTTACATTTTTGGGAGAAAATTTATAATTGGGACTGACCATAAGCCACTTCAGAGGCTCTTTTTCATTAAAGAACCCTACTCAAAACTGGTTCGTGGGCGACTTAAACTTCCAAGTTTGACTATGATATTAAATACAAAAAAGGCGTTCAAAACGGTAACGCTGATGCTTTATCACGCATAGAAGTGAATCTTAATGAACATGAAATATCTGAAAATAACGAGACAAACGAACTTATTGAAAATAATAATATACCAATTAGCAAATCACCTTTAAATATATTTAAAACTTAAATTTCTATTCATAAAACAAACTCTGGTTCTCTTAGAATTAGGAACCTAAAAATATTTAATAAATGTAGAAAAATAATTCACACTAAAAATTTTGATGAACAAACAGCCATTACTATCTTAATAAACCATTTTAACCCTAAAACTATTAACACAATTTATATAGAAGACTCTGATATTTTTGAAATTTTAGAAAAAGTATTTTTTGAACATTTTTCAACTAGTGGTCAATTAAAATTAATTAAATGTAACAAATTATTAGATAGATATAACAAAGGAAGAACAACTTGCCAAAACTATAGAAAAAGAACATTTAAAGAACAATCACCGTGAAATTTTGGAAGTATGTATTGAATTAAAATTACTATACTACCACCCAAAATTGTGCGAAAGAGTAGCGCAGTTTATAAACCATTGTGAGATTTGTAATCTCGAAAAATATAAAAGAAACCCTATTAAAACAAAGTTCACAGAAACACCTTTAGGTCCCAATCAAATAGTTCATATTGACGTTTTTTATAGTTTAGACAAAACATTATTTCTAACCTTTATAGATAAATTTACTAAGTTTGCACAAGCAATTAAAATTAATTCTCGAACCTGAACTGAATTCAAAAGAGCTGTTTTACAATATCTATCTAATGTAGGAATTTTAAAAAAAATAGTAGTTGATAATGAATTATAGTTCAAAGCCCTTCCTTTACGGGAATTTCTTCAAAATCAGTATATTGAAATTCATTATACCTCTAACAAAAACCATACTCTAGCGCTGATGTCGAACGTCTACACAACACTACTAATGAGTACATTAGACTACTTAAACATGACGAACGAATAAATTTAGACACCGTCGAATAAAAAATTCTTAAAATTATAGCAATGTACAATAACACTATTCATTCCACAACCAACCATAAACCAATCGACTTAATAAATGGTAAGGTTAAAGATACTAACTATGAAAATATTCGTAATAGAATTATAAAAATCAAAGAGAAAACAATAAATACTCTTAATAAAAATAGAACTGATACTGAAATTACTCCGGGATTAAATTTTGTTAAAGATCCACGAGGGAGAAAAAACCACTCGAAATTCAGAAAAATGGAAATCGAAATATTAAACGAAGACCATATAAGGAATAAAAATACTGGTCTTAAGTATTATAATTCTCACGTCAAACCCCAAAAGACATTTCAAAATAAAAATAACCCATCAATAAAAGCAAAAACAATAAAAGTTAAGAAGAAAAAGCAAAATCAAAATCAAACTACAAATTTATAAAAAATTTTAAGATTATTATATACTACTAGCAGATTTACCCGGCTAGTTTTGGCCAATTTTTCGAAATACTGCATTTTTTTAAAAGAAAGCCTCAAAAAAATATTTGTGGAGTTCCGTTAACTCATTGCGGCCCAACTGTTTTTATAGTTTTTTTCGTTATTTTGCTACAAATTAGAAATGGTTTAACCGATTGACTTCAAATATTGTATATGTGCTCCTCTTTCAGAATAGTGTTCACTCTATTAATCGATTTGGAATTTGTTAACCCTTGACGATCGACAATTATCCAAAAAAAAAATTTTGGAAGGATATTACGTCCAATTTGTTATGAACCGAATTTGAGGTTTATGATACTCTTCCTCATTAATATTAAAATATAATAAGTAATTAAAACAAATCATATTTCAATAACCTTAATTCATTTATTCACTTTGTTTGTTATTGAAATATGATCCTAAGTAACACAGTTAATTATAACATACTAAAATCAATATTATGACTCAGTAATGTTAAGCATATTAGAGTAACAAATAAATTTATTATGTTTAAAATTGGAACAGGTCAGTTTATTTATTTTTCAATATAAAAATAGAAGGTACAAAAGATAACATTTAACATGTGCAATGCACATTGACAAAATGTAAAAATGATATCTTTTGACCCAAGCGTACCACTTAAAAACTGAAACGCTTGGCATTCTTTTATTTTCTTTTCCTTATTTTAAAAAACTACCTAACAATGTTAAAAGAAATGCACTAGTCAGTCAGAGTTTAATAGTCATTCAGTTAAGACTGAATGTACTAAAAAATATATATTAACAGATTCATAACAATAAAGAAGTTATATAAAATAACAAAAATTTAATAAAGAGTTTTAATTTATTATATATTATTATTATTATTAATTTATTCCATAACAAATTTTGCGAAATTTTGCTTGGTCACTGTCTCAAAAACAGGTTTGTTGAGTTCCGTTAACTCATTGCGGCGCAGAAGCTCTTTACAGATTTTTTCGTTATTTTACTCTGAGCTGAAACGGTTTGACAAATTGACTTTAAATTTTGTATACGTATATTTATATACTTGTTATTCCTACGATTGGTAAAAAAAATTTTATAAGTATATTACGTCCATTTTCTTAAAGTAGGTAGGATTTCTTTGAATTAGGAGAATAATTAAAAAAAATTTTGTCGTGTTCTTTTGAGCGATTGCGAAACAGAAACTTTAAAAAACAGTTTGCAAAACAGTTTGAACGATTATTTTTAACTTTTCTATTCGTAGTGCTTCTTGACAAATTTGTGCTCCTTGACGATTGAGTTGAGGATGGTGGACTTTCGGCGAATAATGTTAACTAAATTAAAATTTTTATTATACCCTACACCTATAGAATAGGTAAAGGGGTATATTAACTTTGGTATGGTGTTTGTAACCACCTAAAGGAAGCGAGCTAGATGTAGAAAAGTATATATATTTGTGATCAGCGTGACCGCCTGAGTCGAAATAGCCATGTCCGTCCGACCGTCCGTAGGCACGATAACTAAAAAAATAATGGAGCTATGTTGATGAAATTTTAACTGTAGGTTACTAGTACTGAAAGTACGGCGGGGATTGCATATGAGCGAAATCGGCCCATGGGTTCGGATTCTGGACTTTTTAATCGATCGAAGGGCTAACGAACATATATAAAAAATCACGATAACTCAACAACTAATGACGCTATCTTCATCAAATTTGTGCTGTAGGTCACTAGTAATGAAACTACATCAGAGATTGCGTAAGCTCGGGATTGGACCATGGGTTCGGAAACTAGAATTTTTGATCGAATTTAGGCCAAACTAGCGTAATTCCGAAATCAATGAAGATATGACCTCCAAATTTGATATCAGGGTGTCACTTCCCATTTCGTAAGTGTCTTTGCAATTTGGGCCTCATTAGACTAGTGGGTCGGGAACCAGCCACTCAGTTCCGAGGACCTTAAAGCATATTTTCGAAATTAATAAAAATAGTAACTTGAAACAAATGTAGATGCTTCAAATTTGGCCCAGGGTTTTCTTTACTATTTCTTCCGCGCCCCCCCCCCCCCCCCCTAATTTGGGATCAATTGGAGTGGTGGTTCAGGACCTCTCTTAGACCCCCCTATGTGTAAAAGCTTATCATCGAAATTAATAAAACTAGTAACTTAAAATTAAGATAGAACGTTCCAATTGTATAGAAGGGTTAACTAGTATTGAAAGTATGACGGGACTGCATATGGGCGAAATCGTACCATGGTTTCGGGTTCTGGAACCCTTGACAAGTTCAAGGACTAACAAACATATATCTTAAAAACACCTTAACGCAAAAAATAATGCCGGTATTTTGATTAAATTTAAACTCTAGGTTACTAGTAATGAAAGTACCATGGGAATTGGTTGTGATCGAGTTTAATTTCAAAGCCAAAGAATATATTTCCTATGTCCTATGTGTCTCCGAAATCTAGACTTAATTGTAGTGGTTCAGATATGTTCAAAGGTACTTGCTGCATTTATGTAAAATTTATTTTTATATTTAAATGAATTATACGAAAAGGTCTAAATTTGTAATTGTATTTTAGAAATACATTTATTGCATATTTTGCGTTTATAAGCTTTTCTATTAGGTATATAAAATAACCATTTAAAATAATTGCAATTTTTAAAAATTTGAATTATTAAATATATTATGCTTTGATTATCTTTTTATCACAAAATTTAATAATTAGATTTTTTTCATTTTGTAATTGAATTGGAATAAATATATTTTCATTTATTTCAAGTTTGTTTGTTTTTTAATATTTTTAAATAGATAAATTAGTAAGAATTTGTAATATTTTTTAAGAGATAGTGTAATTAGAAAATGTTTTTAGTATTATAAAGTTAATTTGGTTAGCTATGTCTTACGATCAAATTAATAACAGCTTTTATGGTGTTAAAATGACTTATGGATATGTCCTTAAATTTGAACCAAATAGGTGTAGGGTATTTCTAAGTCGGTTGCACCGACTGACTGTTTCTTTACTTGTTTTTATTATTGTTTAATAATTATGAAAAATTTTAAGTGAAATTTAATAAATATTTTGAAAACTTGCAAGATGAATTTTAAAATTTTAGTATGTTTATTTATGTTTTAAAATACTATGTATTTAAGCATAATATATGCGAAATTGAATGTTTTTCATTTTAAGATTTTATTTGAAGAAAACTGTAATTTTACACCGAAATCTTTTTTTAAAAAACAACAACTGCAAAGTAGATAAAAAACAAAG